>CAVLFC010000048.1:0-13058 GCA_963668005.1 Melieria crassipennis | reverse complement strand
TCACTCTTGCGCATCGATCTGTTCATGATTGCCGAATAGTAATGGAATTATTGATTTAATTTGATAAAGCTGCAACCTTTAGCTACATTTTAAGGGGTTTTTATTAAGGTAACCATACGCGTTTGGATTTTAAGCTAGGTTTTAAGGGTATTACTTTTAAAATAAACATATAAATTCATATTTTACAAGCATTTTGATATCGATTTTGCAGTAGGCAGCCATTTAATGTCACTCTTGCGCATCGATCTGTTCATGATTGCCGAATAGTAATGGAATTATTGATTTAATTTGATAAAGCTGCAACCTTTAGCTACATTTTAAGGGGTTTTTATTAAGGTAACCATACGCGTTTGGATTTTAAGCTAGGTTTTAAGGGTATTACTTTTAAAATAAACATATAAATTCATATTTTACAAGCATTTTGATATCGATTTTGCAGTAGGCAGCCATTTAATGTCACTCTTGCGCATCGATCTGTTCATGATTGCCGAATAGTAATGGAATTATTGATTTAATTTGATAAAGCTGCAACCTTTAGCTACATTTTAAGGGGTTTTTATTAAGGTAACCATACGCGTTTGGATTTTAAGCTAGGTTTTAAGGGTATTACTTTTAAAATAAACATATAAATTCATATTTTACAAGCATTTTGATATCGATTTTGCAGTAGGCAGCCATTTAATGTCACTCTTGCGCATCGATCTGTTCATGATTGCCGAATAGTAATGGAATTATTGATTTAATTTGATAAAGCTGCAACCTTTAGCTACATTTTAAGGGGTTTTTATTAAGGTAACCATACGCGTTTGGATTTTAAGCTAGGTTTTAAGGGTATTACTTTTAAAATAAACATATAAATTCATATTTTACAAGCATTTTGATATCGATTTTGCAGTAGGCAGCCATTTAATGTCACTCTTGCGCATCGATCTGTTCATGATTGCCGAATAGTAATGGAATTATTGATTTAATTTGATAAAGCTGCAACCTTTAGCTACATTTTAAGGGGTTTTTATTAAGGTAACCATACGCGTTTGGATTTTAAGCTAGGTTTTAAGGGTATTACTTTTAAAATAAACATATAAATTCATATTTTACAAGCATTTTGATATCGATTTTGCAGTAGGCAGCCATTTAATGTCACTCTTGCGCATCGATCTGTTCATGATTGCCGAATAGTAATGGAATTATTGATTTAATTTGATAAAGCTGCAACCTTTAGCTACATTTTAAGGGGTTTTTATTAAGGTAACCATACGCGTTTGGATTTTAAGCTAGGTTTTAAGGGTATTACTTTTAAAATAAACATATAAATTCATATTTTACAAGCATTTTGATATCGATTTTGCAGTAGGCAGCCATTTAATGTCACTCTTGCGCATCGATCTGTTCATGATTGCCGAATAGTAATGGAATTATTGATTTAATTTGATAAAGCTGCAACCTTTAGCTACATTTTAAGGGGTTTTTATTAAGGTAACCATACGCGTTTGGATTTTAAGCTAGGTTTTAAGGGTATTACTTTTAAAATAAACATATAAATTCATATTTTACAAGCATTTTGATATCGATTTTGCAGTAGGCAGCCATTTAATGTCACTCTTGCGCATCGATCTGTTCATGATTGCCGAATAGTAATGGAATTATTGATTTAATTTGATAAAGCTGCAACCTTTAGCTACATTTTAAGGGGTTTTTATTAAGGTAACCATACGCGTTTGGATTTTAAGCTAGGTTTTAAGGGTATTACTTTTAAAATAAACATATAAATTCATATTTTACAAGCATTTTGATATCGATTTTGCAGTAGGCAGCCATTTAATGTCACTCTTGCGCATCGATCTGTTCATGATTGCCGAATAGTAATGGAATTATTGATTTAATTTGATAAAGCTGCAACCTTTAGCTACATTTTAAGGGGTTTTTATTAAGGTAACCATACGCGTTTGGATTTTAAGCTAGGTTTTAAGGGTATTACTTTTAAAATAAACATATAAATTCATATTTTACAAGCATTTTGATATCGATTTTGCAGTAGGCAGCCATTTAATGTCACTCTTGCGCATCGATCTGTTCATGATTGCCGAATAGTAATGGAATTATTGATTTAATTTGATAAAGCTGCAACCTTTAGCTACATTTTAAGGGGTTTTTATTAAGGTAACCATACGCGTTTGGATTTTAAGCTAGGTTTTAAGGGTATTACTTTTAAAATAAACATATAAATTCATATTTTACAAGCATTTTGATATCGATTTTGCAGTAGGCAGCCATTTAATGTCACTCTTGCGCATCGATCTGTTCATGATTGCCGAATAGTAATGGAATTATTGATTTAATTTGATAAAGCTGCAACCTTTAGCTACATTTTAAGGGGTTTTTATTAAGGTAACCATACCCGTTTGGATTTTAAGCTAGGTTTTAAGGGTATTACTTTTAAAATAAACATATAAATTCATATTTTACAAGCATTTTGATATCGATTTTGCAGTAGGCAGCCATTTAATGTCACTCTTGCGCATCGATCTGTTCATGATTGCCGAATAGTAATGGAATTATTGATTTAATTTGATAAAGCTGCAACCTTTAGCTACATTTTAAGGGGTTTTTATTAAGGTAACCATACGCGTTTGGATTTTAAGCTAGGTTTTAAGGGTATTACTTTTAAAATAAACATATAAATTCATATTTTACAAGCATTTTGATATCGATTTTGCAGTAGGCAGCCATTTAATGTCACTCTTGCGCATCGATCTGTTCATGATTGCCGAATAGTAATGGAATTATTGATTTAATTTGATAAATCTGCAACCTTTAGCTACATTTTAAGGGGTTTTTATTAAGGTAACCATACGCGTTTGGATTTTAAGCTAGGTTTTAAGGGTATTACTTTTAAAATAAACATATAAATTCATATTTTACAAGCATTTTGATATCGATTTTGCAGTAGGCAGCCATTTAATGTCACTCTTGCGCATCGATCTGTTCATGATTGCCGAATAGTAATGGAATTATTGATTTAATTTGATAAAGCTGCAACCTTTAGCTACATTTTAAGGGGTTTTTATTAAGGTAACCATACGCGTTTGGATTTTAAGCTAGGTTTTAAGGGTATTACTTTTAAAATAAACATATAAATTCATATTTTACAAGCATTTTGATATCGATTTTGCAGTAGGCAGCCATTTAATGTCACTCTTGCGCATCGATCTGTTCATGATTGCCGAATAGTAATGGAATTATTGATTTAATTTGATAAAGCTGCAACCTTTAGCTACATTTTAAGGGGTTTTTATTAAGGTAACCATACCCGTTTGGATTTTAAGCTAGGTTTTAAGGGTATTACTTTTAAAATAAACATATAAATTCATATTTTACAAGCATTTTGATATCGATTTTGCAGTAGGCAGCCATTTAATGTCACTCTTGCGCATCGATCTGTTCATGATTGCCGAATAGTAATGGAATTATTGATTTAATTTGATAAAGCTGCAACCTTTAGCTACATTTTAAGGGGTTTTTATTAAGGTAACCATACGCGTTTGGATTTTAAGCTAGGTTTTAAGGGTATTACTTTTAAAATAAACATATAAATTCATATTTTACAAGCATTTTGATATCGATTTTGCAGTAGGCAGCCATTTAATGTCACTCTTGCGCATCGATCTGTTCATGATTGCCGAATAGTAATGGAATTATTGATTTAATTTGATAAAGCTGCAACCTTTAGCTACATTTTAAGGGGTTTTTATTAAGGTAACCATACGCGTTTGGATTTTAAGCTAGGTTTTAAGGGTATTACTTTTAAAATAAACATATAAATTCATATTTTACAAGCATTTTGATATCGATTTTGCAGTAGGCAGCCATTTAATGTCACTCTTGCGCATCGATCTGTTCATGATTGCCGAATAGTAATGGAATTATTGATTTAATTTGATAAAGCTGCAACCTTTAGCTACATTTTAAGGGGTTTTTATTAAGGTAACCATACGCGTTTGGATTTTAAGCTAGGTTTTAAGGGTATTACTTTTAAAATAAACATATAAATTCATATTTTACAAGCATTTTGATATCGATTTTGCAGTAGGCAGCCATTTAATGTCACTCTTGCGCATCGATCTGTTCATGATTGCCGAATAGTAATGGAATTATTGATTTAATTTGATAAAGCTGCAACCTTTAGCTACATTTTAAGGGGTTTTTATTAAGGTAACCATACGCGTTTGGATTTTAAGCTAGGTTTTAAGGGTATTACTTTTAAAATAAACATATAAATTCATATTTTACAAGCATTTTGATATCGATTTTGCAGTAGGCAGCCATTTAATGTCACTCTTGCGCATCGATCTGTTCATGATTGCCGAATAGTAATGGAATTATTGATTTAATTTGATAAAGCTGCAACCTTTAGCTACATTTTAAGGGGTTTTTATTAAGGTAACCATACGCGTTTGGATTTTAAGCTAGGTTTTAAGGGTATTACTTTTAAAATAAACATATAAATTCATATTTTACAAGCATTTTGATATCGATTTTGCAGTAGGCAGCCATTTAATGTCACTCTTGCGCATCGATCTGTTCATGATTGCCGAATAGTAATGGAATTATTGATTTAATTTGATAAAGCTGCAACCTTTAGCTACATTTTAAGGGGTTTTTATTAAGGTAACCATACGCGTTTGGATTTTAAGCTAGGTTTTAAGGGTATTACTTTTAAAATAAACATATAAATTCATATTTTACAAGCATTTTGATATCGATTTTGCAGTAGGCAGCCATTTAATGTCACTCTTGCGCATCGATCTGTTCATGATTGCCGAATAGTAATGGAATTATTGATTTAATTTGATAAAGCTGCAACCTTTAGCTACATTTTAAGGGGTTTTTATTAAGGTAACCATACGCGTTTGGATTTTAAGCTAGGTTTTAAGGGTATTACTTTTAAAATAAACATATAAATTCATATTTTACAAGCATTTTGATATCGATTTTGCAGTAGGCAGCCATTTAATGTCACTCTTGCGCATCGATCTGTTCATGATTGCCGAATAGTAATGGAATTATTGATTTAATTTGATAAAGCTGCAACCTTTAGCTACATTTTAAGGGGTTTTTATTAAGGTAACCATACGCGTTTGGATTTTAAGCTAGGTTTTAAGGGTATTACTTTTAAAATAAACATATAAATTCATATTTTACAAGCATTTTGATATCGATTTTGCAGTAGGCAGCCATTTAATGTCACTCTTGCGCATCGATCTGTTCATGATTGCCGAATAGTAATGGAATTATTGATTTAATTTGATAAAGCTGCAACCTTTAGCTACATTTTAAGGGGTTTTTATTAAGGTAACCATACGCGTTTGGATTTTAAGCTAGGTTTTAAGGGTATTACTTTTAAAATAAACATATAAATTCATATTTTACAAGCATTTTGATATCGATTTTGCAGTAGGCAGCCATTTAATGTCACTCTTGCGCATCGATCTGTTCATGATTGCCGAATAGTAATGGAATTATTGATTTAATTTGATAAAGCTGCAACCTTTAGCTACATTTTAAGGGGTTTTTATTAAGGTAACCATACGCGTTTGGATTTTAAGCTAGGTTTTAAGGGTATTACTTTTAAAATAAACATATAAATTCATATTTTACAAGCATTTTGATATCGATTTTGCAGTAGGCAGCCATTTAATGTCACTCTTGCGCATCGATCTGTTCATGATTGCCGAATAGTAATGGAATTATTGATTTAATTTGATAAAGCTGCAACCTTTAGCTACATTTTAAGGGGTTTTTATTAAGGTAACCATACGCGTTTGGATTTTAAGCTAGGTTTTAAGGGTATTACTTTTAAAATAAACATATAAATTCATATTTTACAAGCATTTTGATATCGATTTTGCAGTAGGCAGCCATTTAATGTCACTCTTGCGCATCGATCTGTTCATGATTGCCGAATAGTAATGGAATTATTGATTTAATTTGATAAAGCTGCAACCTTTAGCTACATTTTAAGGGGTTTTTATTAAGGTAACCATACGCGTTTGGATTTTAAGCTAGGTTTTAAGGGTATTACTTTTAAAATAAACATATAAATTCATATTTTACAAGCATTTTGATATCGATTTTGCAGTAGGCAGCCATTTAATGTCACTCTTGCGCATCGATCTGTTCATGATTGCCGAATAGTAATGGAATTATTGATTTAATTTGATAAAGCTGCAACCTTTAGCTACATTTTAAGGGGTTTTTATTAAGGTAACCATACGCGTTTGGATTTTAAGCTAGGTTTTAAGGGTATTACTTTTAAAATAAACATATAAATTCATATTTTACAAGCATTTTGATATCGATTTTGCAGTAGGCAGCCATTTAATGTCACTCTTGCGCATCGATCTGTTCATGATTGCCGAATAGTAATGGAATTATTGATTTAATTTGATAAAGCTGCAACCTTTAGCTACATTTTAAGGGGTTTTTATTAAGGTAACCATACGCGTTTGGATTTTAAGCTAGGTTTTAAGGGTATTACTTTTAAAATAAACATATAAATTCATATTTTACAAGCATTTTGATATCGATTTTGCAGTAGGCAGCCATTTAATGTCACTCTTGCGCATCGATCTGTTCATGATTGCCGAATAGTAATGGAATTATTGATTTAATTTGATAAAGCTGCAACCTTTAGCTACATTTTAAGGGGTTTTTATTAAGGTAACCATACGCGTTTGGATTTTAAGCTAGGTTTTAAGGGTATTACTTTTAAAATAAACATATAAATTCATATTTTACAAGCATTTTGATATCGATTTTGCAGTAGGCAGCCATTTAATGTCACTCTTGCGCATCGATCTGTTCATGATTGCCGAATAGTAATGGAATTATTGATTTAATTTGATAAAGCTGCAACCTTTAGCTACATTTTAAGGGGTTTTTATTAAGGTAACCATACGCGTTTGGATTTTAAGCTAGGTTTTAAGGGTATTACTTTTAAAATAAACATATAAATTCATATTTTACAAGCATTTTGATATCGATTTTGCAGTAGGCAGCCATTTAATGTCACTCTTGCGCATCGATCTGTTCATGATTGCCGAATAGTAATGGAATTATTGATTTAATTTGATAAAGCTGCAACCTTTAGCTACATTTTAAGGGGTTTTTATTAAGGTAACCATACGCGTTTGGATTTTAAGCTAGGTTTTAAGGGTATTACTTTTAAAATAAACATATAAATTCATATTTTACAAGCATTTTGATATCGATTTTGCAGTAGGCAGCCATTTAATGTCACTCTTGCGCATCGATCTGTTCATGATTGCCGAATAGTAATGGAATTATTGATTTAATTTGATAAAGCTGCAACCTTTAGCTACATTTTAAGGGGTTTTTATTAAGGTAACCATACGCGTTTGGATTTTAAGCTAGGTTTTAAGGGTATTACTTTTAAAATAAACATATAAATTCATATTTTACAAGCATTTTGATATCGATTTTGCAGTAGGCAGCCATTTAATGTCACTCTTGCGCATCGATCTGTTCATGATTGCCGAATAGTAATGGAATTATTGATTTAATTTGATAAAGCTGCAACCTTTAGCTACATTTTAAGGGGTTTTTATTAAGGTAACCATACGCGTTTGGATTTTAAGCTAGGTTTTAAGGGTATTACTTTTAAAATAAACATATAAATTCATATTTTACAAGCATTTTGATATCGATTTTGCAGTAGGCAGCCATTTAATGTCACTCTTGCGCATCGATCTGTTCATGATTGCCGAATAGTAATGGAATTATTGATTTAATTTGATAAAGCTGCAACCTTTAGCTACATTTTAAGGGGTTTTTATTAAGGTAACCATACGCGTTTGGATTTTAAGCTAGGTTTTAAGGGTATTACTTTTAAAATAAACATATAAATTCATATTTTACAAGCATTTTGATATCGATTTTGCAGTAGGCAGCCATTTAATGTCACTCTTGCGCATCGATCTGTTCATGATTGCCGAATAGTAATGGAATTATTGATTTAATTTGATAAAGCTGCAACCTTTAGCTACATTTTAAGGGGTTTTTATTAAGGTAACCATACGCGTTTGGATTTTAAGCTAGGTTTTAAGGGTATTACTTTTAAAATAAACATATAAATTCATATTTTACAAGCATTTTGATATCGATTTTGCAGTAGGCAGCCATTTAATGTCACTCTTGCGCATCGATCTGTTCATGATTGCCGAATAGTAATGGAATTATTGATTTAATTTGATAAAGCTGCAACCTTTAGCTACATTTTAAGGGGTTTTTATTAAGGTAACCATACGCGTTTGGATTTTAAGCTAGGTTTTTAAGGGTATTACTTTTAAAATAAACATATAAATTCATATTTTACAAGCATTTTGATATCGATTTTGCAGTAGGCAGCCATTTAATGTCACTCTTGCGCATCGATCTGTTCATGATTGCCGAATAGTAATGGAATTATTGATTTAATTTGATAAAGCTGCAACCTTTAGCTACATTTTAAGGGGTTTTTATTAAGGTAACCATACCCGTTTGGATTTTAAGCTAGGTTTTAAGGGTATTACTTTTAAAATAAACATATAAATTCATATTTTACAAGCATTTTGATATCGATTTTGCAGTAGGCAGCCATTTAATGTCACTCTTGCGCATCGATCTGTTCATGATTGCCGAATAGTAATGGAATTATTGATTTAATTTGATAAAGCTGCAACCTTTAGCTACATTTTAAGGGGTTTTTATTAAGGTAACCATACGCGTTTGGATTTTAAGCTAGGTTTTAAGGGTATTACTTTTAAAATAAACATATAAATTCATATTTTACAAGCATTTTGATATCGATTTTGCAGTAGGCAGCCATTTAATGTCACTCTTGCGCATCGATCTGTTCATGATTGCCGAATAGTAATGGAATTATTGATTTAATTTGATAAAGCTGCAACCTTTAGCTACATTTTAAGGGGTTTTTATTAAGGTAACCATACGCGTTTGGATTTTAAGCTAGGTTTTAAGGGTATTACTTTTAAAATAAACATATAAATTCATATTTTACAAGCATTTTGATATCGATTTTGCAGTAGGCAGCCATTTAATGTCACTCTTGCGCATCGATCTGTTCATGATTGCCGAATAGTAATGGAATTATTGATTTAATTTGATAAAGCTGCAACCTTTAGCTACATTTTAAGGGGTTTTTATTAAGGTAACCATACGCGTTTGGATTTTAAGCTAGGTTTTAAGGGTATTACTTTTAAAATAAACATATAAATTCATATTTTACAAGCATTTTGATATCGATTTTGCAGTAGGCAGCCATTTAATGTCACTCTTGCGCATCGATCTGTTCATGATTGCCGAATAGTAATGGAATTATTGATTTAATTTGATAAAGCTGCAACCTTTAGCTACATTTTAAGGGGTTTTTATTAAGGTAACCATACGCGTTTGGATTTTAAGCTAGGTTTTAAGGGTATTACTTTTAAAATAAACATATAAATTCATATTTTACAAGCATTTTGATATCGATTTTGCAGTAGGCAGCCATTTAATGTCACTCTTGCGCATCGATCTGTTCATGATTGCCGAATAGTAATGGAATTATTGATTTAATTTGATAAAGCTGCAACCTTTAGCTACATTTTAAGGGGTTTTTATTAAGGTAACCATACCCGTTTGGATTTTAAGCTAGGTTTTAAGGGTATTACTTTTAAAATAAACATATAAATTCATATTTTACAAGCATTTTGATATCGATTTTGCAGTAGGCAGCCATTTAATGTCACTCTTGCGCATCGATCTGTTCATGATTGCCGAATAGTAATGGAATTATTGATTTAATTTGATAAAGCTGCAACCTTTAGCTACATTTTAAGGGGTTTTTATTAAGGTAACCATACGCGTTTGGATTTTAAGCTAGGTTTTAAGGGTATTACTTTTAAAATAAACATATAAATTCATATTTTACAAGCATTTTGATATCGATTTTGCAGTAGGCAGCCATTTAATGTCACTCTTGCGCATCGATCTGTTCATGATTGCCGAATAGTAATGGAATTATTGATTTAATTTGATAAAGCTGCAACCTTTAGCTACATTTTAAGGGGTTTTTATTAAGGTAACCATACGCGTTTGGATTTTAAGCTAGGTTTTAAGGGTATTACTTTTAAAAATAAACATATAAATTCATATTTTACAAGCATTTTGATATCGATTTTGCAGTAGGCAGCCATTTAATGTCACTCTTGCGCATCGATCTGTTCATGATTGCCGAATAGTAATGGAATTATTGATTTAATTTGATAAAGCTGCAACCTTTAGCTACATTTTAAGGGGTTTTTATTAAGGTAACCATACGCGTTTGGATTTAAGCTAGGTTTTAAGGGTATTACTTTTAAAATAAACATATAAATTCATATTTTACAAGCATTTTGATATCGATTTTGCAGTAGGCAGCCATTTAATGTCACTCTTGCGCATCGATCTGTTCATGATTGCCGAATAGTAATGGAATTATTGATTTAATTTGATAAAGCTGCAACCTTTAGCTACATTTTAAGGGGTTTTTATTAAGGTAACCATACGCGTTTGGATTTTAAGCTAGGTTTTAAGGGTATTACTTTTAAAATAAACATATAAATTCATATTTTACAAGCATTTTGATATCGATTTTGCAGTAGGCAGCCATTTAATGTCACTCTTGCGCATCGATCTGTTCATGATTGCCGAATAGTAATGGAATTATTGATTTAATTTGATAAAGCTGCAACCTTTAGCTACATTTTAAGGGGTTTTTATTAAGGTAACCATACGCGTTTGGATTTTAAGCTAGGTTTTAAGGGTATTACTTTTAAAATAAACATATAAATTCATATTTTACAAGCATTTTGATATCGATTTTGCAGTAGGCAGCCATTTAATGTCACTCTTGCGCATCGATCTGTTCATGATTGCCGAATAGTAATGGAATTATTGATTTAATTTGATAAAGCTGCAACCTTTAGCTACATTTTAAGGGGTTTTTATTAAGGTAACCATACGCGTTTGGATTTTAAGCTAGGTTTTAAGGGTATTACTTTTAAAATAAACATATAAATTCATATTTTACAAGCATTTTGATATCGATTTTGCAGTAGGCAGCCATTTAATGTCACTCTTGCGCATCGATCTGTTCATGATTGCCGAATAGTAATGGAATTATTGATTTAATTTGATAAAGCTGCAACCTTTAGCTACATTTTAAGGGGTTTTTATTAAGGTAACCATACGCGTTTGGATTTTAAGCTAGGTTTTAAGGGTATTACTTTTAAAATAAACATATAAATTCATATTTTACAAGCATTTTGATATCGATTTTGCAGTAGGCAGCCATTTAATGTCACTCTTGCGCATCGATCTGTTCATGATTGCCGAATAGTAATGGAATTATTGATTTAATTTGATAAAGCTGCAACCTTTAGCTACATTTTAAGGGGTTTTTATTAAGGTAACCATACGCGTTTGGATTTTAAGCTAGGTTTTAAGGGTATTACTTTTAAAATAAACATATAAATTCATATTTTACAAGCATTTTGATATCGATTTTGCAGTAGGCAGCCATTTAATGTCACTCTTGCGCATCGATCTGTTCATGATTGCCGAATAGTAATGGAATTATTGATTTAATTTGATAAAGCTGCAACCTTTAGCTACATTTTAAGGGGTTTTTATTAAGGTAACCATACGCGTTTGGATTTTAAGCTAGGTTTTAAGGGTATTACTTTTAAAATAAACATATAAATTCATATTTTACAAGCATTTTGATATCGATTTTGCAGTAGGCAGCCATTTAATGTCACTCTTGCGCATCGATCTGTTCATGATTGCCGAATAGTAATGGAATTATTGATTTAATTTGATAAAGCTGCAACCTTTAGCTACATTTTAAGGGGTTTTTATTAAGGTAACCATACGCGTTTGGATTTTAAGCTAGGTTTTAAGGGTATTACTTTTAAAATAAACATATAAATTCATATTTTACAAGCATTTTGATATCGATTTTGCAGTAGGCAGCCATTTAATGTCACTCTTGCGCATCGATCTGTTCATGATTGCCGAATAGTAATGAAATTATTGATTTAATTTGATAAAGCTGCAACCTTTAGCTACATTTTAAGGGGTTTTTATTAAGGTAACCATACGCGTTTGGATTTTAAGCTAGGTTTTAAGGGTATTACTTTTAAAATAAACATATAAATTCATATTTTACAAGCATTTTGATATCGATTTTGCAGTAGGCAGCCATTTAATGTCACTCTTGCGCATCGATCTGTTCATGATTGCCGAATAGTAATGGAATTATTGATTTAATTTGATAAAGCTACAACCTTTAGCTACATTTTAAGGGGTTTTTATTAAGGTAACCATACGCGTTTGGATTTTAAGCTAGGTTTTAAGGGTATTACTTTTAAAATAAACATATAAATTCATATTTTACAAGCATATTGATATCGATTTTGCAGAAAGGCCATCACCATCCGTTTGTAGGGATTTTACATCAGTTTTTGCTGACTGCCCTCAAAGCCTTAACGTTTGCATTGCTTGAGTTGCAGCTCTGCGTTTGAAAAGAGTTCAACTTGCCATCACTGTTTTGTGCTGCACTAGAAACGGCAAACTCAATGAGACATGAACTGAAGGAAAAAGCAACCGAATATCTGCTGACTTCAGCGTATGAAATAATTTATTTCTGCTTTTTTTTTGTACGCGTTACAATCAAAATTACTAAGACCAGTAAAACAAGTTGATTTGCAATGCTATATTTACAGCGAATAAGAAAAGTTAGCACTTTAAGATGCAAACAATTGACTGGTAACCGGTGCTGTGCGAATGTTTGGGTAAAAAACCCGTACACTATCGGACGATTGGAAAAAGCAAAAAATGGTCTGAAAATCATTTCTCCTCCGAGTTGCACGTCACGTAGTCACTGGTCGGGCCGCGTTGGCCGGTGCATAGTGACTCCGTAAGCAAGAAAGTTTCGCTTTCACGGTCGGCAACTG